>CADCXT010004778.1:0-15764 GCA_902806775.1 Microtus agrestis
GTTGGTGCATAACTGATGTGGGAGTGTCATATCAATCTGTTGATTTCATTGGCTAAGCAATAAATACACTGCTTGGTCCTGGTTGGTTAGAACATAGGTGGGTGGAGTAAACAGAAGAAAATGCAAGGAGGAACAGGAAGTGAGGTCAGAAAGCATGCAGCTCTGCTCAGAGCCAGACGTCTCAGAGAGAGACACCATGCTCCTGTCTAGCGGGCAGACAGGATAGCTCTGCTCTCTGAGGCCGAGGGATGAAACTCCGACTCAAGATGGATGTAGGCTAGAATCTTCCTGGTAAGCGCACCTCATGGTGCTACTAACATGATTAGAAATGGGTTAGTCCAGGTGCGAGAGTTAGCCTAGAAGAGTCATGATAGAAATGGGCCAAGCAGTACTTAAATGAATACAGTATGTGTGTTGTTATTTCGGGCATAAGCTAGCCACGTGCAAGCGGCTGGGGTGTTGGGACGCAGCCCCGCCGCTGCTATTTCAACAGATGGCTGCCCAACGTGAGGACAACTGAATCCACAGAAAGTCTGAGAAAGCTTGGGAAAGAGTAAAGCATGTTTGTTTTCTTGGTAGCAGCAGTTTCTCGGTTCTGCTCTGCTTGCTAGAGTCAAGCAAGCACTCTCATCTGAGAGAGGCTTCCTGACTCAGCTTCAGCTGCAAAACCCTGCAGCTCATTAAGAGGTCCTGCCACGAAACACTTAAACAGTGTTGACGAAAAGCTGAACGTATGCTTTTCGGTTTTCAGCCGTAGCAGGAAAAAAGCTGCGCCGTTTAAAAATGCCGGCTTTCTGGGCCATCCTGCCAGGGAAAAAACTGACTGTTTGAGGCAGGAGGGCCGACTACAGAGAGAGGACTTGAGTGTTGTCTGTTGCAACTTACTTGCTGGCAGGGACCTTGAAACACTGTAGAGTTGTGGCACTGAAGGCGGCTCTGGCTGGTTCCTCAGCCACAAGGTTGGAATGGCAGAAAGCTAAGGAATGGACTGGATCTAGCTGGCAAAGCCACGGCTTTAGTCCTACTGAGATTGCTTGGTAAATTAAAGACTCGTGTGGTCAGAAAAACAGAGAGAGAGAGAGATACAGTAAAGAGAGATTCAAAGACAAAGAAAATTTCTAAATGATTTACAGTGTGTTGAAAGTTATGCAGACTAAAAGTTGAAGTTCATAAAGTAAAAAACAATTAAAAAAGGAAAAGAGAAGTTGGTTATGGTAGTACACGCCTTTAATCCCAACACTTGGGAGGCAGAGGGAGATTGACCTCTGTGACTTCAAGGTGTGGTAGAACACGCCTTTAATCCCAGTGCCTAGGAGGCAGAGACAAACAGATCTCTGTGAGTTCAAGGTGTGGTAGCATACACCTTTAATCCCAATGCCTGGGAGGCAGAGACAGAAGGATCTCTGAGAGTTCAAGGACAGCCTGGTCTACAGAGTTATTCCAGGACAAAGATACAGAGAATATAAAATAAAAGTAAAAGTAAATGAAATAGAGGTTAAAATAAAGCGTACAAAGATGGAAAATACACAGAGAATCTTGATACTGTATGCTATTATGCTCTCTTTGAATTGTTTGAATGCTGAGGAAGGAGCAAAAGCTACTAAAAGATATTTGTTTATAAATGCTGCTGAACTAATTCAACATAGATATTTTGGAAATGCCTTGACTTTGCAATTTGGATCTAAGGACATGATACTTTGGAAAGGAATTTCTTGTTTTGTTTTCACAGAAAATGAGACCCTGTTCATTTCTTCTATTCCGATATGGTATGATGAACCACGCCCTCCTGAACGGTTGCTGTGAACATCTTCAGAAAATTGCTTCGCTCAACTGCCAACTGAGATGAAACTAGCACACAGGTTTTACCATGAAAGACATAATTAACTACGCCCCCCATTCAGCAGGAAGCAGTTTGGAGAGATAACTGCGCCCATATTCCCAAACATTGTTTATAAATGTTCTTTTACATTTAAAGGGGGATATGATATAGATATGAATAATTTGCATTAGTATACATTTTGCTTTATTGGTAGAGATTTAAGGTCAGTTTTGTTATACGTATATGTATTTCTGATCTTGATTAAGGTATTGTGATTGTGTAGTTCACTTAAAAATGTAATGCATATAGGCTGTTAATAATCATCTATAATAGTCAAGTTTGTAGTCATGTTAGATTTTCTAGATGTGCACGGATATATTTCTGATAGGCATTCTTCATATCTTTCAAAGGCTAGAGAATATGGCATTTTAAATGTTTTAATAACTTAGGGTTTTACATGACAATGAGACACTCTGCTCCTGGCAGCACCAATCTACTTCAAGAGGAAGATGGGCATCGAAGAGGATCCTTATGGAGTTTGATAGCCATTTGGGCAAGAAACTGCTCTTGCCTGGACTATTGCATAAACTAGACACAGAGAACCCGCAGAAAGAGGACCACTGAACTTGCCTAAAGGTGAGATGATCTTTCGGGGTTCCTGATTCATGAAAGAGTCTGCAAGACATTCTTCAGGACAAGCAGATAGTGACTGCCTTTGAAATTTCCTGCTTTGTGGAAATGTCTGCTGAAAACTATGGGCCGTTAGGCCGAAGTAGGATGCCCCAACGGTACAGAGGAACTTTGGGTGACTGTACAGGCAGCGAGATGTCTCTGTCATTTCTAGAGTTTTGAAAATTACTCACTTTTTATTTGCTTAGGTAATATTGTATTTGCTATGTTAAAGTTAAAGCCTTTCCTTTTTGTTTAAACAGAAAAAGGGGAAGTGATGTGGGAGTGTCATATCAATCTGTTGATTTCATTGGCTAAGCAATAAATACACTGCTTGGTCCTGGTTGGTTAGAACATAGGTGGGTGGAGTAAACAGAAGAAAATGCAAGGAGGAACAGGAAGTGAGGTCAGAAAGCATGCAGCTCTGCTCAGAGCCAGACGTCTCAGAGAGAGACACCATGCTCCTGTCTAGCGGGCAGACAGGATAGCTCTGCTCTCTGAGGCCGAGGGATGAAACTCCGACTCAAGATGGATGTAGGCTAGAATCTTCCTGGTAAGCGCACCTCATGGTGCTACTAACATGATTAGAAATGGGTTAGTCCAGGTGCGAGAGTTAGCCTAGAAGAGTCATGATAGAAATGGGCCAAGCAGTACTTAAATGAATACAGTATGTGTGTTGTTATTTCGGGCATAAGCTAGCCACGTGCAAGCGGCTGGGGTGTTGGGACGCAGCCCCGCCGCTGCTATTTCAACACATAACCATAATTCTCATACTTAGGAGACAGAGATGTAGAGATTAGAAGTTAAAGAAACTCCACAAGCACAAAGTAAGGATGAGATCAGCCTGGAATACATGAAATACATTTAGATACACACACATGCATGGGCTTGTCCACACATGCACACACACACAGAAAAAGGTTCAGTTAATGATTAATATATGCGAGTATTACTTACAGCATAAAATATTTTAATCCACATTACAAAAAATAATGAAAATTTGATGTGCAATTTGAAGAGAATGTTTAAATAACTTTCTGAGGCACTCAATGGTGATTTTCAGCAGACTTGAGAAGACATTTTAGTAGAAATATTGGATTATAGGAAATTATTATGATAATCAATGGAAGGGGAAAAGAGCAGATCATCAAACATTGCATTCACTTGTGTCCTAGTCTTATTTTATAAATTATTTTTCCCATTTATATATGATTAAGTCTGTAGAAAATTCTGAAAAATTTTGGTAAGATGCTAACAGTTGCTTCCACTCTGCACAAAGATAACTACTCTTCTCCTTTTCAAAACTGTTGGATATTTTTAAAGAAATATGACCTTGCACCAAAAAATTCATGGTATTGTTTTTAAGAAGTCTGAGGACACCTTGCTCCAGAGTAGATGGGCTCTCGTAGGGCAGAAGTAATAAAGCTGGTGATGCAAGTCCAGCCATGTGTGAAGACAGAGGAAGATGGTTGGAAAGAAAATCAGGAAATGTTGACAGGGATGAGGAAAATGGCTGGGAGAAGGATATATGTGGGATCATATATATGATTAACCTATACTATTTGGCATCATATAAGTGGGTGAGCAAGAGGGAAGACTGAGCTTCGGGAGATTTCTTGACTGGGTAGAAATGTTATCACCATCCACTGTGGTACAAAAACAAGTGTGTCAGGGGTAACTTGTGTTGTGGGAACTCCTTCAGCCAATAGCCTTTTAGATACAAGCCCATCTCTGGCATGGTGTCATGTACCGTAAACGCAGATGAAAAGCATTTCAAGCCTCTTAGCTGCTGGATTAATTTCTAGTTCCCAGTGCCCACAGAGGACTGTGGATTACTACTCTTTCTGTGAGTTTATTCACAGATGAATAAACGTTTGTTATACTCTATTCTAGACTATTGAGGAAATCTTTGTACAACCACAAATTGGCGACCATGTGGCCAGAGTCCTAGCCATTGCTGGGTCCTTTCCAGACCCCCGATGCAGTCTTCTTCCATCACATGCAGCTGAAGTACCCCTCTGCAAATAAACTATCCCTCGGATGTGCAGCTGTGCACCATTTGGCTGACCTGCCATGTGGCAAAATTAGAATTTCCTGGTACCCATGCCCATGTGACTTGGTCGGGCCTATTAAGCAGCTGACTTTCTACTGCCTGTGGCTTTTTGCTGAAAGTCCTCTGTGGCTTCTCTAGCTTCTGCCAGTCCTGTTCTGATCAGGCTGAGCTCAGACTCTCAAACAGGGGCTGCTCCAGATTACATTCCTGGTTTGGATCTTCTAATGCCTAGCCTGAGCTTCAGCCAGTAACCTCGCAGCTTGTACCTGCCTGCAAGTTCTGTGTTCCTTGATATTACGCCCAACTCTAAATTCTGTGTGGGAATGTGCTGTTCAAAAGTAACTAAATTTGTTAGTATTTCTAAGTCTCAGGCAATTCAGGTTTTGATCTAGGACCTGCTTTCTTGCTGCAAATTTGATACTTTCTGGTCAATTAAGATTATTACACCTATAAGAATTTTCTGTAAGTTATAATGGAGGGAGGTAAGTTAATTTGATTAATAAATAAATAAATTGGAAAATTGTAAGCCAACTTCAAAGTAATGACAGACAATATCTCCATGCATGAATTTAACATTTTTTCTACTATGGATGAAATTCTACAAGGGCTACACGAGCTACCTTCTACATATATTTTTGTGATCATAGTGGCTAATAGTTTTGATCTTCTTATTATATTCTTAAAGAAACGGTTTGGTAATGGGGTCAAGAATGTGAAACCTTTAGAAAGGATACAGACTTTAGCTGAAAGGATTTATACAATTGAAAATAAAGACTTTAATTTGACAGGGAAAATTCAATCCATGACAATGCACTATGAAACCTTCCTAAAGGGACTGACAGATTAACTGAAAGGTTTCATACTCTTGAATGACAATCAAATTCTGTTATAATGTTATGATAATCTATCAGATAAAACATCCCTTCAGGAAGGTAATCTACATACCACCTAAATAATATTCAAGGACGAGAAAATATCCTTAACTGAAAAATTTAAACTCTTGGAATCACACATGCAGAACGAGAACCAGAATTTCATTGATTCGATGAAATCATTAAAATTATTCACAGGTCAAGAGATGCAGGCTATATAAAAGACAATGTTAAAAAGTTTGAGGAACTTATCAGAACAAGGAGAGGAGATACAGGCAGAGGATTTAGCACCACCAGTAAATCTCAGAGTCAGAAATGACTCACCAGCCGTTTTGACTACTTATCCTGTTATTGCATCTGAAAAGTCAGCAAATACTCAATACCAAAATGGATACAAAGAATGCACATGGAAACATATAAGTATAAAAGATTTAAAAGAAATTAAGCAAACAGTAATATCTTATGGCATGCATTCAACAATTTGTTACGAAGATGGCAAACACATGGCTTCAAATTAATTCAGTTGTCACTGAAGATGAGCTTTGGATCCAGTGGAAGTGCTATTGGAGAGAGGAGGCTAAAGCCTTAGAACAGCAAAGTAGAGTCAAATGCTTTGAGGCTTCCCAAGTTCAAATTCTAGACTAGGGCCATTATGCTGAACAACAGAGTCTAGCTATTTACAATTAACTCACTTTGTAAGTGATACAGCAGCCTTGAAAGCTTGGGACAAATTTCAAGAGCCAAAAAAAAATTGCTTCATATACTAATATCATAGAATGCCCAAGAAAACATTTTAGTAACATTTTACAAAGATTAATTAAACTGTACAAATTGGGTACCAGATCTAAAAGCTTGATGAACACTTATTGAATCTCTGTCTTTTGAAAATGCCAGCTCAGAACACCAAAAAATACTTGGGCCATTATTGGTTTAAATTTTCCACAATGAACAATAATTTTTTGCAGTAATCTTTGGAGTTTTCAGGAAGAAGATTGGACACCACAACAATGATTACAACTGTTTGATATGATTTCATTATGCTGATAGCACCACTTTAAAGATAGAGTTTGGGGTTACAAACTGCTCAAGATCATTATAACTTGGCTATCTGAGATGGGGCAACTTATTACAATGTTCTGGTGAGAACTTCAAATAAGAACTTCAGTAACACCCAACTGACCATTCAAAGATTATCTGTAATTAAACCAGACAGTAAACTTAAAATGTAACCATTATCTTTAGTTATTACAGGATCCCATGGAAATGACATTGCCCCCGTGATAGCTAGAATTAATTCTAGTAAACTACATCTCCTATACCAACAAAGATTGTCCTTAGGGTTAGAGATATCAATTAGGGGTTGATAATAATTTGTACAGGTTTGGGGGTGGAAATGATGTAATATCAGAGATCTCTTTTGATAAAAAGGGGATTTTATGGGGTGGGATAATAGAAAGATTAGATTATTAATCGTGAGCTATTACTAATAGACAATTTATATTGGTATAGATTTATAAATATTGATACAAATTCAAATTATATTTTTTGTATTAAATATACTTCTATTTCTGCTTACAATATCTGCAACTATGCAAAGTTATTTTTTATATTATTTGCTTGCATGTTTCTACCTCTGCTTAAGCTATGTTGCTTAAGCAAAACTGTAAGATATTCTTATTATATTGTACAATACATTTCTGCCTTTGTTCCAGAAAGACATATATTGTTTACATTTTGAACTCATTGTCCTCATTGGCCACACATTTGTTTAAATATTGTTTACTTTTAAATATTAAGCCTTTGTGTTTCAATTTTATAGGTATTAAAAATTGCAAGTCAATATTCATCCATGTTTGTCATACTTATAGCTAGACTAATCAGAATCTTTAGACTCATAGAGATTATATTCTATGTGTCGGGAATATTTCCTAACTGAGCTCTCTGACGATGCAAATATCCCCAATCAAGCCAAGTCAAAACAAGCCAAATTAAGAAATATCCAGGTTTAATGGGAGATCTGCACTCTCGGGTGGCCCCGAGGGGGAAACGGGAAGCCGGGAGAAAAGCAACCCCAGGGAGGAAGAAAGGGGGATCACGTGTTCTTCTTTCAGGGGATCACTTAAGTACCCCAGGAGTGGTCCAGACCCCACCCCAAGGTAGGGGTCAGGTCTAGCCTGCTGGGATTTGAAGTCCAGACCAGGCCTGGTGGCTGAGATGGATGCCAGGGACTAGGGCCTAGGCTCCTAGGATCAGGGTTCGCTGTTTGTACCGGGACACCAGGCGTTCAATCTCTGCAACCCCTTTTGGACTTAAGGGCCATCTTGGTGGACGCACTAAGTTGGACTTAGGTCATATAGGTGGGCATAGACTCTAAAATGGGTACTTTCAGTTCAAAACCATACCCGCTGACTCCCCTAGGATGCCTTTTACAAAATCTTTTTAAATTGGGCTTAACCAACACGATCTGTCCTGAACGGCTAATTTCCCTGTGTTCTAAAATTTGGCCTCAATACGGCCTTGATAATGGGACATGTTGGCCACCAGAGGGGAGCCTTGAACTTATTGTCTTCTGGGACCTAGAAAATTTTTGTCGCCGTAAGGAAAAATGGACAGAGCTTACATATGTCCACGGGTATTGGGCTCTGCGCTCCCGCCCTCCGCTCAGTAGCCAGTGCCTCGCAGCACCGATCTTGGTCGCTAAGGCTACAATGCCTTCAACAAATTCCTGGTCATCTGTAAACTCCATTTGGACCATGCAGCCAAAGGCACTGGCCCCTCCTCCACTCCCTCAAGGCCATACTACCCAACCCCCTCAGGTGGAGCAACATTCTCCACATTCTTCCCCTTCCTCACCTGCCCTCTCCCTTCTTAATCCAGAGGCTGAAGGTCAACCTTTACCCAGCCACTTACAGATCCCCAACTTACTCTGTTTGTAGACGGAAGTTCCCTTATAGACAAATCAAGAAACCACCAGGCAGCAGGTCACTTCCACTGACATAGTTGAAGCAACCCACCTGCTGATGGGAACCTCCTCTCAAAAGGCTGAACTAGTTGCCTTGACCAGGGCACTCCAAATAGCCAAGGGCCAACGAGCTAACACCTACACTGACTCTAAATATGCCTTCTTGATAGCCCATACTCATTCTACACTCTGGAAGGAAAGGGGCTTCCCCACTACCAAGGCACTCCTATAGTTAATGGACCCCTTATAGCCAACCTTTTGGAGGCCCTCCAGCTCCCCACAGAAGTAGCCATTATTCTCTGTTGGGGACATCAATCCTCCAGGGATACAATAGCCTTGGGCAATCCAAGGCTGACTCGGTAGTCCGGGGCCTGGCCTCCAGCTCCTCGGACTCCACCTAACATATTTTGTTCTTAACTCCCTCCTATCAACCCTGTTACCAACCTAAAGAGAGGGACGAGCTTATAAAAAGGGGGGCAACAAAATAGATGGATGGTTCTATTTAAATAACTTCTCATCCTTCCTCAAGACCAGGAATTGTCAATCATTTCAGACATCCACCAGACCTTACATATAGGCCCTAAATCTTTGTTCCGCTCCTTGGAGCCCCTTTTTGACCCCACTCATCTCAGAGATCATATTTTACAGGTTCACTCTTACTGTCAGACATATGCCCAGGCCAACCCACAAGGGGCTCTCCACATACGCCCGGCTCTACACCAGCTTCACAGACACTAACCTGGCAAGGACTAGCAGGTTGATTTCACCCATATGCCTACTCATAAAAAACTTCGTTATCTCTTAACACTTGTGGACACTTTTACAGGATGGATAGAAGCATTTCCGGTCTCCAGGGAAGCAACGGATTTGGTAGCTCAAGTACTCCTAGACCATATCATTCCTCCATTTGGGTTCCCACAAACCATCCAGACAGACAATGGGCCAGCCTGCACTTCCAGGGTCATGGAGCTCGTGTCAGAGGCTCTCAACATCTCCTGGAAATTCCACACCCCCTACCACCCACAATCCTCGGGAAAGGTGGAGAAGGCTAATGCACTCATCAAGCAACAGCTAACAAAGCTCTCCATTGAACTCAGGTTATCTTGGCCCTCCCTTCTTCCCATTGCCCTGACTCGTATCAGGGCCACCCCACGTTCCCCTATAGGTCTGAGCCCTTTTGAGTTGCTTTATGGTAGGCCCTTTCTCCTTAACCATCACCTCACAGTCCAAACTCCTCCACTGGCAGGGTACCTACCCTACCTCTCCCTTTTAAGGTCCCTTCTCCGTTCCCATGCAGACAGTTGTCTCCCTGACCCTACACCAGTGGACCCTAATGCCCCTAAACCTGCTCCACTCTCCCCAGGGGACAGAGTACTTCTTAAACAGTTAACACCTAGGGCTCTTGAACCTCGATGGACAGGACCTCACATGGTAATCCTCACCACACCCTCGGCTGCCAAGCTTTTGGGACCTCCATCATGGTACCACCTCTCCAGGCTCAAGTGGGCACCTACTCAAGACACTTGGTCTGTCCAGCAGACAGGACCTTCCACCCTCCGGTTTTCCAGGATGCTGCAATGAAGGGCCTACCTGCCCTCATTTTGGCACACTCATCTTTATCAACAATAATTTTTTTCTAGATACCTGCCTTGTCATCTCCCCAAAGGAACAGGTGCCTGCCTTCTTTGGGATGACAGATCATGGGATGCCTTTCCAGCCACTCCACTCACTAAATATGGACACTTGGCTCTCCCCTTCCTTACGCCACCCTGTGCCCACAGGAAGGAGCCAGATTTGAGTCTACGCCCTTTGTTCCCAAGGGAGCCTAAGTGTTTGTCATAATTACCATTCCAATTTTCGTTCACCCCTACAGCCAAAGAGTCTGGAATGTTAGGTTGGGAGCCTAGACCCTGGTCCCTGGAATCTATCTCAGCCACCAGGCCTGTTCTGGACTTCAAATCCCAGCAGGTAAGGACCACTCTCCAGGGTACTTAAGTGATCCCCCAAAAGAAGAACAGGTGGTCCCCCTTTCTTCCTCCCCTGGGTCGATTTTTTATGGCTACCCAGTTTTCCTCCTCGGGGCCACCCGAGAGCACAGATCTCTCATTAAACCTGGATTTCTTACTTCGCTTGTTTTGATTTGGCTTGATTGGGAATTTTTGCATCGTCAGAGAGCTCGCTTAGGAAATATTCCTAACACTGTGTAGATAGTTAGTCTTCAAATACTCCAAAGAATTGTAGAATATGACATTTAGATAATTTAGGATTCTGATGATGTGATTCCTGGCAGCACCGATCTAGTCCCAGGAGAATGTTGGGCCCCAAAGACACTGAACTTGGAGCTTGTTGTCTTCTTGGCAAAACTGGGCTTTGGGCAAAGAAATGCCCCTGAATTGAGCACTAATAAAATTCATGTTGTCCCAATTGAACAAGCAGGGCACAAGGAAAAAGGCTTCCAAACCTTGCTAAGACAGGGTAAGATGGTTTTTCAAAAATTTCCTGCCTCTGAAAATGGTCTGTCAGTTACTCCAAGCATTAGCCAAAGTTGTTTGCTCAAAGGTTGCAAATGGGACTTTGATTGATTGCCCAGTTAGATGATTGTCTCTGACATTTCTTCTTTTTAAGCTTTTTCATTGATTTTGTTGAGCTGTACATTTTTCTCTGCTCCCCTCCTTTCTTCTCCACTACCCTTCAACCCTACCCCATGGTCCCTGAGCTCCCAATTTAATCAGGAGATTTTGTCTTTTTCTACTCAATATGTAGATTAAATCTATGTATGTTTCTCTTAGGGTCTTTTTTGTTGTCTAAGTTCTCTGAGACTGAATTCTTGGCTTCTTTTCTTAGCTTTATGATATTTGTCTTTCTGCATCTGGATTACCTCACATAATATGATGGTTTCTATATCCACCCATTTTTTTATTTTTAAATTATTATTACAAATTTTCACCTCCTCCCTTCTTCCCATTTCCCTCCCCCTTCCCTTCATACCCCCCCACCCTGCCTCTCCAGTCCAAAGAGCAATCAGGGTTCCCATGCAGGTCTAGGAAGGTGAGCATCCAAATAGACTTGGTTCCCACAAAGCCAGTACATGCAGTAGGATCAAAACCCAGTGCCATTGTCCTTGGCTTCTCAGTCAGCCTTCCTTGTCAGACATGTTCAAAGAGTCCAGTCTGATCACATGCTCCATCAGTCCCTGTCCAGCTGGCCTTGGTGAGTTCCCATTAGATTGGCCCCACCATCACAGTGGGTGGGAGCACACCTCATAGTCCTGAATTCCTTGGTCATGTTCTCTCTCATTCTGCTCCTCATTTGGACCTTGGGAGCTCAGTCCAGTGCTCCAATAAGGGTATTTGTCTCTATCTCCATCCATTGCCAGATGAACATTCTATGGTGATATGCAAGATATTCATCAGTGTGGCTATAGGATACGGCCAGTTCCAGCGCCCTCTCCTTAGCTGCTCAATGAAAAAGCTGGGGACATCTCCTTGGACACCTGGGAACCCTTCTAGAGTCAAGTCTCTTGCCAACTCTAAAATCCTTCCCTAAAGATATATACTTCCCTGCTCCCATATCCATTCCTCTTCCATCCCAAAAGTTCCATTCCCCCAAGCTCTCCCCATCCTCCCCTTCTCACTTCGCTCTCCCCATCTCCCCTTACACCCACCCGACCCCTACCCCCAAAGCTCTCAATTTTTGCCTGGCAATCTTTTCTACTTTCAATATCCAGGAGGATAACTACATGTTTTTTTGGGGGGGTTCACCTTCCTATTTAGCTTCTCTAGGATCACAAATTATAGGTTCAAAGTGATTTATTTATGGCTAGAATCCACTAATGAGTCAGTACATACCATATTCATCTTTTTGGGTCTGGGTTACCTCACTCAGGATAGTGTTTTTTATTTCCATCCATTTGCATATAAAATTAAAGATGTCATTTTTTTTACTGCTGAGTAGTACTCTAATGTGTATATATTCCACACTTTCTTTAGCCATTCTTCCATTGATGGGCATCTAGGATGTTTTCAGTTTCTGGCTATTACAAATAATGCTGCTATGAACATAGTTGACCAGATGCTTTTGTAGTATGATAGGGCATCCCTTGGCTATATTCCCAGGAGTGGTATTGCTGGAACCTGGGGTAGGTTGATCCTGAATTTCCTGAGAAACTGCAACACTGATTTCCAAAGTAGTTGCACAAGTTTGTATTCCCACCAGCAATGGATGGGTGTTTCCCTTACCTTGTATCTTCTCCAGCAAAGGCTATCCTTGGTGTTTTTGATTTTAGCTGTTCTGACTTGTCTAAGATGGAATCTCAAAGTTGTTTTGCTTTGCATTTCCCTGATCACTAAGGAGATTCAGCACAACCTCAAGTGTCTTTGGCCATTTGAAATTCTTCCGTTGAGAATTCTCTGTTCAGTTCAGCACCCCATTTTTAATTGGATTAATTAACATTTGAAAACCTAGTTTCTTGATTTCTTTATATATTTTGGAGATCAGACCTTTGTCTGTTGTGGGGTTGGTGAAGATCTTCTCCCTATCAGTAGGATGCCTTTTTGCCTTAATGACAGTGTCCTTTGCTTTACAGAAGCTTCACGGTTTTAGGAGGTCCCATTTATTCAATGTTCCCCTTATTGTCTATGCTACTGGGGTTATATGTAGGAAGTAATCTCCTGTGCCCTTAGGTTGTAGACTACTTCCCACATTCTCTTCTATCAGGTTCAGTGTGTTCAGCCCGATATTGAGGTCTTTAATCCATTTGGACTTGAGTTTTGTGCATGATAATAGATATGGATCTATATTCATTCTTCTACAGATTGACATTCAGTTATGCCAGCACCATTTGTTGAAGATGCTTTCTTTCTTCCATTGTATACTTTTAGCTCTTTGTTGAAAATCAGGTGTTCATAAGTTTGTGGGTTAATCCGGGTCTTCTATTCAATTCCATTGGTTGACTTCTCTGTTTTCATGCCAGTACCAAGCTGTTTTCATTACTGTAGCTCTGTAATAGAGTTTGAAGTCAGGTGTGGTAATGCCTCCAGAAGTTCCTTTATTGTTTAAGATTGTTTTGGCTATCCTGGGTTTTGTTTTTCCCATATAAAGTTGATTATTGTTCTCTCAAGGTCTGTGAATTTTGTTGGGATTTTAATGGGGATTGCATTGAATTTATAGATTGCCTTTGGTAGAATTGCCATTTTTACCATGTTGATCCTAGCCATCCAAGAGTATGGGAGGTCTTTCCATTTTCTGGTCCCCTCTTCAATTTCTTCCTTCAAAGACTTAAAGTTCTTGTCAAATGCATCTTTCACTTCTTTGGCTAGAGTTACCCAAGGTAATTTATGCAGTTTGAGGCTATCATAAAAGGTGAAGTTTCTCTGAATTTCCTCTCTGCTTTTCTATCCATTATGTATAGGAGGGCTACTGATTTTTTTGAGTTGAGCATGTAACCTGCAACTTCACTGAGGTTATTTATCAGCTGTAGAAATTTTTTTGTTAGAGGTTTGGGTATCACTAATGTACACTATCATATCATTTGCAAATAGCGAAAGTTTTACTTCTTCCTTTCCAATCTCATTGATCTCCTTATGTTGTCTTATTGCTTTTACTAGAACTTCAAGAACTATGTTAAAGAGATATGGTGAGAGGGGGCAGCCTTTTCTTGTTCCTGCTTTTAGTGGACTCACTCTGAGTTTCTCTCCATTTTATTTGATATTAGCTGTTGGCATGCTATATATTGCTTTTATTATATTTTAGGTATGATCTTTGTATCCCTAACCTCTCCAAAACCTTCATCATAAAGGGGTGTTGAATTTTGTCAAATGATTTTTCTGCATCTAATGAAATGATAATAAGGTTTTTTTCTTTCAGTTTATTTATTTATTTATTTAAATTTTTTTTTTTTTTTTTTTTTTTTTTTTTTTAAATCTTTATTTATTGCATATACAGTGTTCTGCTTGCATGTATACTTACAGGCCAGAAGAGGGCACTAGATCTCATTTCAGATGGTTGTGAGCCACCATGTGGTTGCTGGGAATTGAACTCAGGACCTCTGGAAGAGCAGCCAGTGCTCTTAACCTCTGAGCCATCTCTCCAGCCCCCTCTTTCAGTTTATTTATATGATAGATTACAGTGATAATTAATTTTTATTTATGAAAGATTTCTGCCTCCTCCCTGCCTCCGCATGCCATGTCCCTCCCCATCCCCCAATCAAGTCCCCCTACCTCATCAGCCCGAAGAGCAATCAGGGTTCCCTGCCCTGTGGGAAGTCCAAGAAGCGCCCACCTCCATCCAGGTCTACTAAGGTGAGCATCCAAACTGCCTAGGCACCCCCAAAGCCAGTATGAGCAGTAGGATCAAAATCCAATTGCCATTGTTCTTGATTTCTCAGTAGTCCTCATTGTCCACTATGTTCAGCAAGTCCAGTTTTATCACAGGCATTTTCACCTAGTCTGGGTTTAGCTTTGGTATATGATACTTATCTAAAAAAATGTCCATTTCCTTTGCATTTTCGAGTTTTGTGGCATACAGACTTTTGTAGTAAGATCTAATGATTCTCTGAATTTCCTCTGTGTCTGTGGTTATGTCCCCCTTTTCATTTCTGATCTTATTTATTTGCGTGTTCTCTCTCTGTCGTTTAATTAGTTTGGATAGGGGTTTTTTGATCTTGTTGATTTTCTCCAAGACGCAACTTTTTGTTTCATTGATTCTTTGGACTGTTTTCTGTGTTTCTATTTTGTTGATTTCAGCCCTCAGTTTGATTATTTCCAGTCTTCTACTCCTCCTGGGCGCATCTGCTTCTTTTATTCTAGAGCTTTCAGGTGTGCTGTTAAGTCCCCAATGTATGCTTTCTCCGTTTTCTTTAAGTGGGCACTTAGTGCTATGAACTTTCCTCTTAGCACTGCTTTCATCTTGTCGCATAGGTTTGAGTATGTTGTCTCTTATTTTCATTAAATTCAAGGAAGACTATAATTTCTTTCTTAATTTCTTCCTTGACCCAGGTGTGGTTCAGTAGTTGACTGTTCAGTTTCCATGAGTTTGTTGGCTTTCTGGGGGTAGCATTGTTGTTGCCTTCTAACTTTAGTCCATGGTGATCTGATAAGACACAGGTGGACACTGATATTTTTTTGGATCTGTGGAGGTTTCCTTTGTTTCTGAATATGTGGTCAATTTTTGAGAAGGTTCCATGAGCTGCAGAGAAGAAGGTATATTCTTTCCTATTTGGGTGGAGTGTTCTATAGATGTCTGTTAAGCCCATTTGCTTCATTACCTCCAACAATTCTCTATTAGGTTTCTGTCTGATTGACCTGTCCATTGGTGAGAGAGGTGTGTTGAAGTCTCCTACTACTAGTGTGTGGGATTTGATGTCTGCTTGAGTTTTAGTAATATTTCTTT